>APFE030988411.1:0-12056 GCA_000404065.3 Pinus taeda
ATTAAGACTCAAATAAACTCCTTTCAATGTAAAGAATAACATCCTTTTCAGAAAACAAAATTTGTGGAGTTTTTCTTCATTGTTTGGAATGGGAAGATTCTAAAAAAAAATTGAAATAACTACATTCAAGGCTTTCTGGGGGTTATTTTCGTAGAGAAACCAGAACACACAAAGAGGTAAGTGTGAGGTATTATGGGACAATATTGATTAAGAATGCTCTTTCCTTGGCCTGAAAATGTAAAATCTACTAGAATGTTGTTAGTAGACTCATAAAGCTACCATTTGTAATACTTTCTCCCATTTATAATGTAGATTTATGTACTTTTTATTATGTTGGTGACTCAAATGTATATCGTGGGACTATGTTCTTGTCTTTATGATATGAAAACTATTTTAGCATATAGATATGTTAAATATTATGTGGCCAGTGTCCCTTAGCCTAGCCTTGCCTACCCTAGTCTATTCTAGCCTACCTTACTCAAGCCTTGCCTAGCCTAGCCTAACCTAGCCATGTTTCCTCTAGCCTACTCAAGCCTAGCCTACTCTATCCTAGGCTAGCCTAACCCAGCTAGGCTACTCAAAGGTACATTATCCTAGCTTACTCTAACCTATTCTAAACTAACCTAGCCAACTCTATCATAGTCTAGCTTAGCCTAGCCTATCCTATGCTATCCTAGCCTACTCTATCCTATCATAGCTTAGCCTAGCCTAGCCTTTCCTAGCGTAGGATACTCTAACCTACTTTAGCCTAGCCTAGACTAGCCTAGCCAACTCTATCCTACTCTAGACTAGCCTAGCCTAACCTAGCCTAGCCTAGCCTAGCCAACTATATCCTATACCAGCCTAACCCAACCTAACCTAGCCTACTCTTTCCTAGCCTAACTAAGCCTACTATTTCCCATCCTTACCTACTCTATCTTGAACCAGCCTATCCTTTGCTAGCCTAGCTTTACCTGACCTAACCTAGCCTTGCCTAACCTAGGATACTCTAACCTACTTTAGCATGGCCTACTCTAGGTTAGCATAGATTAGCCTAGCCAACATTATCCTAGCCTAGCCTAGCATAGCCTAACCTAACCTAGCCTAACCTAGCCTATTCTAACATACCCTAACCTATTCCATCCTATCCTATCATTCCCTAGCTTACTCTAGCGTAGCTTAGCCTACTGTAGCCTAGCTAAGACTAGCGTAGCCTACCTTAGCCTATGCTTGTGTAGCCTAGCCTAGCCTTGCCTGGCCTAAACTTGTCTGGCATAGCCTTGCCTAGCCTAGTCTTGTCTAGCCTAGCTTACTCAAGCCTTGTCTAACCTAGCCTAGCCTAGCCTACAATCCTACTCTAGCCTACCCTGGCCATGTTTCCTCTAGCCTACTTAAGCTTAGCCTATGCTATCATAGGCTAGCCTAACCCATCCTATCCTGGCCTACTCTAAGCTACATTACCCTAACTTACTCTAGCCTATTCTAAACTAACCTAGCCAACTCTATCCTACTCTAGCTCAGCCTGGCCTATCCTATGCTATCCTAGTCTACTCTATCCTATCATATCTTAGCCTAGCCTAGCCTTTCCTTGCCTAAGCTACTCTAACCTACTTTATCCTAACCTAGACTAGCCTAGCCAACTCTATCCTACTCTAGCCTAGCCTAGCGAACTCTATCCTACTCTAGCATAACCTAGCCTAGCCTACCCTACTCTTTCCTAGCCTAACTAAACCTACACTTTCCTTTCCTAACCTAGCCTAACCTAGCCTAGCCTAACCTACTCTATCCTATCCTAGCCTACGCTAGTTTATTAAATCCTAACCTAATCTATCCTAGCCTACTCTAGCCTAGCCTAGCCTAGCCTATGCTAGCCTATGCTAGCCTAGCCTAGCCTTACCTAGCCTTGACTATTCTAGCCTTGTCTAGTCTAACCTAGCCTACTCTAGGCTACTCTAGTCTAGCCTAACCTACTCTAGCCTAACATAGCTTAGCCTACTCTAGCCTACCATAGCTTAGCCTACTCTAACCTAGCCTAATCTAGCCTAACCTAGACTAGCCTAGCCTAACTTAGCCTATTATAGCTTATCCTAGACTAGCCTAGCCTAGGTTGCCCTACATTAGCGTTGCCAACCCTAGCCATCCGTAGTCTGGCCTTGTCTAGCCTAGCCTACTCATGCCTTGTCTAGCCTAATCTCATCTATCCTAGCCTAACTTACTATCATGCACTAGACTAACCTAGCCTTGTCTACTCTAGCCTAGTCATGCCTAGCCTACTCTATCCAATCCTAACCTACTCTATCCTAGCTTAACCCATCCTATCCTAGCCCACTATAAGCTACAATAGCCTAGCCCAATCTACCCTATTATGGACTAGCCTAACCAACTCTATCCTACTCTAGCCTAGCCTAGCCTATCACATATTATCCTATCCTACTCTATCCTAGAATAACATAGCCTAGTTTGGCCTTCCCTAGCCTATGCCACTCTAACCGACCTAAATGTAGCCTAGACTAGCCTAGAAAACTCTATCCTAGTCTAGCCTAGCCTAGCTTAGCATAGCTTAGCATACCCTAGCCTACTCTTTCCTAGCCTATCTAAGCCTACTCTTCCCTAGTTTAGTCTAGCCTAGCCTAGTTAAGCCTACTCCTTCCTAGCCTAGCCTAACCTACTCCATCCTAGCCTAGCGCACCTTAGCCTATTCAATCCCTACCTAATCTAGCATAGCCTACTCTAGCCTAGCCTAGTCTAGCCTATTCTAGCTTACTCTAGTCTAGCCTAGCTTAGCTTACTCTAGCCTAGCCCATCCTTGTCTACTCTAGCTTAAACTAGCCTAGCCTACTCTATCCTAGCCTACGATAGTAGCCTAACCTACTTTAGCCTAGCCTACTTTTGCCTAGGTTAGCCTAGCCTAGCCTACTTTATCCTAGCCTAGCCTAGCCTAGCCTACTCTAGCCTACGCTAACCTAACCTAGCCTAGACTACTTTATTCTAGCCTACTATTTCCTACTCTAGACTAACCTAGCCTATCATATCCTACCCTTTTCTAGCCTACTCTAGCCTAGCCTACTCTATCCTACTTTAGACAAGCTTAGCCCACTCTATCCTACTTTAGAGTGGCTTAGCCTACTCTATCCTACTTTAGAGTGGCTTAGCCTACTCTATCCTACCTTAGACACGCTTAGCCTACTCTATCCTACTCTAGCCTAGACCATTCTATCCTAGCCTAGTTTAGCATACTCTGTCCCACTAGCTTACTCTAGCCTAGACTAACCAATTTTAGCCTAGCCTTGCCTAGCCTACCTTAGCCTACTTTATACTATCCTCGCCTAACCTACTAAAGATTAGTCTTGCCTAGCATAGTCTACTCTAGCCTACTAGCCTAGTTTAGCCTAGCCTAGCCTAGCCTACCTTATTCTACTTTATTCTATCTTATCCTAGCCTGCTATAGCTTAGCCTACCCTAGCCTATTCTAGCCTAGTCTACTCTTTCCTAAGCTACTTTAGCCTAGGCTAGCCTAGCCTGTTTTAGCCTACTTTAGCCTAGCCTAACTATTTTAGCCTAATTTAGCCCACTCCATCCTAAACTAGCCTAGCCTAGACTAGCGTAGTCTACTCTAGCCTAACCTAGCTTAGTCTATTCTATCCTAACAACCTAAGCTAGCTTAGCTTACCCTATGCTCGCCTACTCTAGCCTAGCCTAGCATAACTTACTCTAATCTAGCTTACCCTAGCCTAGCCTACCTTAGCGTACTCTATCCTATCACAGTGTAGCCTACTCTAGCTTAGCCTAACCTAGCTTACTCTAGCCTAATCTATTCTAGCCTAGCCTACTTTACCCTACTCCAGCCGACTCTACTCTACTCTACTCTAGCCTACTCTACTCTAGCATGCTCTAGAAATTTATACACACATGATGTCTTTGGGCCATTCCACTAAAAACACAGATGAAAATTAATCTTAAAAAACATTTATATTACTATTTAATTTTATAATATAAGTTTTAATAGAAAAACAGTATCACTTTATATTATATAAGTTCAAACATTTTATCATTATATTAATTTAATTAAAATATATACCATATTATAAAACATAATAACATATCAATTATCTAAATTTTAATTCATTAAAATAAATAAATTAATCTAAATATTATTAATAAAAACATTAGAACACAATAAATTAAAACAAAATTTAAGATACAAACTATTCACACCAAACTATACTACACAAGTAAAAAAAAACTTATTTAAATAAAAGAAAATTACACTAAAATTTAACTAATCTAAATAAAAGAAAACTTATAAAACAAAAATAATTTAAATAAAACAAAACTTGCATTTACCCTTAAACTACGCCTCATTCTACGAAAACGCATTAAAATGATGCTTCAATGAATTACATCGATGGATAGCACTCAAACAAGAACCTAAACAACTGATATATGCCATTCATCTAAAATGTACGCATATGGTTTGAAACAAAGCAAAAAACAATAATACACGCAATTCTAAATATTAAAACATATTTAGTAGTGGTTTGAAACAAAGCAAAAAAAAATAATACACGCAATTCTAAATATTAAAACATATTTACTACTATTCGCGATAGTCAATAAAATAAAGCATATTTATTAAAGTAATTTTGACGTACTATTTCAAATATTACAACATTGATTTTTTCAAAGATTTTCTCACGTAATTTCAACCCAAAAAAAACTGAAACAAAAGTAAAACCAACGTTAAACAAAAGTAAAACCAACGTTAAAATAGATAAACTAGATGGATGAGCCACTTGTCTTAGAGTTGTTCGTTGGTTCGTTTCAATATTTATTCTCCCCGTAACCACAACACCAGGAAGGAAGTTTTGGTTTTAAATTTAAACTCTGTCTGCGTCTTTTTTCATTTCAGTTTGGTCCGGCCGTACACCAAGGCAAGCATTATGGATCATCATAAAATTTGTGAGATGACCTATATGAAATCTAGCTGCTTAACTGCTTAATTTATGTCTAGAATGAGGCGAGAATGAGGCGATATTGATGGAGATTTGGAATGCATAGGATTTTTTTGTTCACCAGGAAATGAGACGACATTGATGGAGATTTGGAGTGGAAAGGATTTTTTGTTCACGCAGAAGACCCAAGAATCTTGCAAGTTTTTTGAAGTGCATAGGATTTTTTGTTCACCAGAAAATGAGGCATGGAGATTTGGAGTGCAAAGGATTTTGTGTTGACGCAGAAGACCCAAAAAAACTTGTTATGAGGTGTGTGAATCACAGAGAAAAAATAAAATGATGATGTCCATGTGATTTCAAAAAAAAATAATAATGTCTAGGTGATTCCAAGAAAATTGATGATGTCCATGGGATTTCACCTTGCTCAACATCTGTATGGATACCATCCATTATCCTAGTAATTTAATGGAAGGATGGGATAATCCATAACTCAGTAAAAAATGCTTTCAAAAAATTAAAGGGAAAAAATCTTGGTGTAGTTTGACATAGGAAGCATCAGTTTGACATTGGCTAAAAAATTTACAGGAAAGAAAACTAAAGTGAAATGAATAGGGTTTGCCTTAAAGGTAGAGTTTAAGGGAAATGCACCTGTAGCTGAATCCCTGTTAGTTATCCAGAAATAGCATTGATTATGCCTTACCAGCTCAACTCAGCTCGCTCTTCCCTCTTCGGTGTTCCAATCCATAAAATAATCTAACAGATCCCTGGAATAATTTTTATGGAAATGAAAGGAATGCATGAGATTTGAAATAAAACAGTGCAATTTTAGAAATGAACTAAAAAGAAACGATGGTGTCTATGAGAGTAGACAAAAGCAGAATGCAAAAGAAAGAAGGCATTAACGTCGAAGAACAGTGACTGTTTAACAATTCGGTCACCCTTCCGCTGAAGTTGGGAAATTGTTTGCCTCGTCGCCTAAACGATGGTGTCTATGAGAGTAGACAAAAGCAGAATGCAATAGAAAGAAGGCATTACCGTCGAAGAACAGTGACTGTTTAACAATTCGGTCACCCTTCCGCTGAAGTTGGGAAATTGTTTGCCTCGTCGCCTCTCGACTCAGGCATACCCACACGCACAGACTTAGAACAGAAACTTATCAGGCATACCCACACGCGCAGACTTAGAACAGAAACTTATCAGACCACACAAGCATATCAGTCCACATAGAAATATCGGACAAGACCAATGGACAGATTTCTGCAGTCTTCTATATATCGTTTCTTTCAACGGATATCTATCTATCTGTCCGTTCTTGAACAAACGTTTCGAAGAAAAATCTCGAGTCGGTTAAAAGTTTTCAACGGATATATGTCTCCTTTCTTGAACAACCGTTTCACAGAGAAATCCATGCTGACTGGCCAATTCGTCCGGTCATTTTCGGCCATAGTCTCATCCTTTTCAACTTTTTCAAGAACAATTCCGTTATGTTGTGTGGCACGTTGCTTTGTCGTTGTCATAGTGATGGATAACCATACGGTAGTGATGGATAACGACGTTGCATTGTTGTTGTGATAGTGATGATGGATAACGACGTTGCATTGTTGTTGTGATAATGATGGATAACCATATGGTAGTGATGGATAACCGTTTCATAACGATATAGTAGTGATCATAACCTTGTGAAAACAAAACAGCTTTTTGAAATGGAAGAAAGCAAAACGTTACCTAAATTTAGAAACCAGAATATTAAATACATTATTGAAAATTCCAAAAACAAAACAAAATTGAAATCGGCTTGCAAGAAACGGCTCAAATTACTCCGCTATCTCTTAACTAAATGTTAGAGTGGAATTCAACCTATATTAATTAAAACAGCCGAGATAAGCAAAAAGTTATATAAATTTAGAACGGTTAATATTAATTACATTTTTGAAAGTTACACAAACAAATACATGTAATTTTGAATTAAAAAAAAACAAACAAAAATAATTAACTTTTAAATTTGAATTAAAAACAAACAAATAAAAACAATTAACTTTTGAATTTAAAAAAATGTAAAGTAAAATATTAAAAGTTAAATTTAAAAAAAAAATACTTAATTTCTTGTGAGGTAAAAGATTGGAAATTTCAAAGTTAGTAAGACCGAATTGTTGATGGCAAAGTTAAAAGTTAAAATTTAAAATAGCATTGATTTGCTTTTAAAGTGAAAAATTGGAATTCAAAGTAAAACATAAAATATAGAGCCCATTTATATCTAAATTGTAGTTTGAAATTGACATATAGTAACCTTGCTATAATAAATAATTTAGAACATACCTTGAATGTGGAAGAACAATAAATTCAATCAAATCTACTTGACATATAACCCTATAAGCTAGTTGGTCATACAACCCTTTCTTCTTAATAACATTATGAACTTCTTGAATATGGATCGTAGACTTCAGTAAGAGTATTTAAATTTCTATTTCTGATATCTTTATATTTTGGTCTATGTTGTGAATGGAGATAGTTTGTTCTCTATATTTAAGTTGAACATGACAACCAAATTTATCAATTTAAAGGGTTTAGTTGATACCAATTAGTTAAACTTTGAATAGAATATGTAATGGAACAACAATTTACATGACAATTAGAAAAATTATAATGTTTAAGATGGGCCAACTAATATCCAAAATTTGTTGTTCTCAAACATTACTATGGAGGTCTAAATCACTTATTTTTTTGTATAAGCTAGAAATGATTTCTTATCTTGAATTTATTCATAGACATGTCTATATTGAAACAATCCTTCCAATTATGGTTATCCTGCATAACCAAATCCTAATTCAAATTATCAAAGAAAGTATATTATTGCATGGTCTATTAACAAAATATAAAATGTTGTGCATAATATTTTTATGCATGATATTCTCTATAAATGTAGACTTAGATGTCTGCAATCATACCCTTATTTTCAGAAACCTAGTCTCTTAGACCTAATCCTCTTCCAATAACCCCACCAAATCAATTTAAACAAACTTTGCACATGATATCTAGTGTAAAACCCTAATCTATCTAGCCCTCTTGGTTGTGATCCTTTGGAGAGAGCCCTCTCCGGCTTGGTAGGGCTAGCTACCAATTGAAAAGACTGGTCTATGGTTACCTCAGCTGGACTCTTCCTTAGCCGTAGAGATCGAGACGAGTGATAACACCCCCGAGGAACCTAGTAGAGACATTGGGCCTAGGTATGTTAAGAATATTTATTTATAGATTTTTATTCCTAATCCTTGGTTTTTTCCATGTTCTTCTCTTGTAGAAGTTTTAGGCCTCAAAATGGCTCTTCCACTAGAAGATCTTAGCAAGGATATGGGGTTGTGTTTGGGTTTCTCCACTCTTGTTGAACCATTTGAGTGTGGCATAGGCCTCTTATTTTTTGTTGTTGTTTTCCATACCTAGAAAAGTGCTAATGTGTAGCGAGGAGCATATTACTATGAAGGGATAGGTTATTCTGGCGCTGAAATTTGACTTGAGAGCGCAACCAATCATTAGAGGGATTTCAACACTTAACTAATTCAAGAAAAGATCACTTAGGTAGAAAAGGGGACTTTTCGATGAGGGACATAATCCTAAAAAACACTGAGGTGTTTGCTGATATGGAAGGTTCAATTGTTCATGTTGGTCATACAAGTGGCGTGCTTGCAAGAACTTAATGGAAAATGGGGCCTCCTCGTGGTCATGGGTGCACTCCTAGGAGTAAACATCCAACCCCAGTAAAGGCTATTGATCCCCGAAAATATGCATGCATGCTTATCTGCCTATGTATCTTTAGCTTTTATTTACATTTCCTTGTCTTAGCTCTGTTGTCTATGGCCATATAGATAAATCTCATGTATTGTATTTGAGAGCCATAAAATATATATTTTCTTTTCATATTTTGAAACATTTAAGGTTACTTGTTTGGTCAGGTTTCCAAACAAAAAAGTATTACATCTCCCAGAAATTAAGCAAAAAAAATAGGGAGGGAAAGGAGAGAATGCTCGTGGTATTGGAATGTCAACAAAATAATTAGATATGACAATCATTAATTGTTTGAAAGGTTAGAAAATGGAAAGAAGACTATTGAATACTTAAATGTGGGTTGTTCTCTTCAAATTAATCTCAATATCATGACATAAGGGCCAGCGAAATAAAGAGCTCATTTAGAATCAAACGAGAAGGTAGAAATGGGTACCATAAATCCCTGTCCATGAAAATTGGGGTAAATGGAAATTAGTATCTCCTCCATTGAAATAAGGTTATTCTAACCTCCATACCTATTTTTCTTATAACATAATCTTGGGGCTACTATTAATAATGCAATATGATACAAAACCGTTTTCCATTCAAAATTCGAAACCCTGTAATTTAGACCAAGGGCTAAATTTCATCGGTAAAATTTTCCACTAAGATTATTTTTTGTTGAAATATGGAAAAAAATATTATTATAAATAATCACAATATAGCCTATAATAAAGTTATAATTTGGTTAATTTCTTCTTTTTTTTTAATCTAGGAAAAGTGATAGGTTCTATGTGTTACACGTTTTGATGATTGTCATGGATTAAATTTTATTTGCATTTAAATCCATTTAATTTATATGGCTTCCCTAGTTTATTAATTTAATGTTAAAATTTTCTTTTAACTTAAATTGAAAATAAATTCCAAATTAGATATGCTAATAATTGTGCTAATCGGAAGAATATATCTTTCATAGTTCCAAATTAGATATGCTAATAAAACCTCCACTGGTCATAAGCGTTATTATTGTCGTGTTCCATCGTACTTCATGGAAATGATTGTTATGTTATGGGTTCTATTTTCCTTACGCAAGTCCCTGTGGCTTAAGCTAACAGTTTACAACATATGCAACGTTTTTCTGTGGACAGTACATATATAATACAATTTTTTGTTTTTTAAAGAACTTGTGCTATTGCATTTATATACTGAATAATTTGATTTTCCCTAAACTAATCATTTACTTTCTTGATAATCACTACATTGCTACGAAATAAGAAATTAACCACATCAAGAAAATTTAAAACACAGAAGAAGATCAAATACTGTATGGATTCATGAAGCCATTTGACAGCTTCCGTGCGATCTTCCTATCCTGCAGACTTCATACAAATCTTCAATAATTGCTTAAGAGAAATGGAGTAATGCGGAAATGCAAACTTTTTATTAGAAAATCGATCCACACGATAACGTCCTCCGCAAATATGTTCAAACGTAAATTGTCTCGCGCATATTTATTCCTCTTGCTAGCCGTTGTCATGGATCACCATCTGTCGGACATGGTATTGCGTGAGTATAACCACTCGTCACCTTTGCAGAAACCACAAATTGAATGTCTGGAAGTGAACAGGCTCCCAAGATAAACAACAACAACATTTTGGATCGAAGGCACAACATCATATATTCAGTGTGAGCTTTTGCAAGAAAGATACATAGAAGCGTGGATCGAACACACGATCTTCATATACTCAGTCTTACACTCTCCTCACAAACACACAGAGGCAACAACATTGTGGATCGAACACATGACCTGACAAACGCACAGAGGCAACAACATTGTGGATCGAACACATGACCTTCATATATTCTGTCTGACTTATTTTCTTTAATGGGCACACATTGAAACAATTGGGAGAGATTGCTATTTTGAAATCTGGTCTGAACGATGAAGAAACGACTATGAATTCCCGATTAACTAAATGCTACGGTTGAAGAGATTGCGTTTTGAAATCCTCCTTGAACAATGAGGAAACGAATGCGAGCTCTTAACTAAATGTTAGGGTTGAGTTAAATAGATATCAATTACAACAACCCAAAAAAAGCAAAATGGAAAAAGGAAAAATGTTACCTTAAATTTAGAAAGTGGAATATTAAATACATTATTGAAAATGCCAAAAACAAAAACAAAAAAGTCGCGATGGTGAAATGCACTCGCAGGAAATGGCTCAAATTTCTCCACTAGCTCTTAACTAAGAGTTGAATTCAACAAATATTAATTACAACAGCCAAGAAAAGCAAAAAGTTGTCTAAATTTAGAACACTTAATATTAATTGCGTTCTTAAAAGTTATACCATAAAAAACAACAAGTAACTTTGAATTAAACAAACAAACAAACAAAAATAATTAACTTTTAAATTTTAAAAAATGTAGAGTAAAAATTAAAAATTAAATTAAAAAAAAAACAAATGAAAATAATTAACCTTTAATTTTGAATTAAAAAAAAAACAAAAAAACAAAAATAGTTAACTTTTAAATTTAAAAAAAATGTAAAGTAAAAAATTGAAAGTTAAATTTAAAAAAAAAACACTTAATTTCTTGTGAGGTAAAAGATTGGAAATTTCAAGGTTAGTAAGACAGAATTGTTGATGGAAAAATTAAAAGTTAAAATTTAAAATAACATTGATTTGCTTTTAAAGTAAAAAATTGGAATCAAGTAAAATGTAAAATATAGAACCCATTTCTATCTAAATTGTATTTTGAAATTGACATATAGTAACCTTGTTATAATAAATAATTTAGAACATACTCAAATTTCTCCACTAGCTCTTAACTAAGAGTTGAATTCAACAAATATTAATTACAACAGCCAAGAAAAGCAAAAAGTTGTCTAAATTTAGAACACTTAATATTAATTGCGTTCTTAAAATTTACACCAAAAAAACAAGTAACTTTGAATTAAGAAAACAAAGAAACAAAAATAATTAACTTTGAACTTTGAACTAAAAAAACAAAAATAATTAACTTTTAAATTTAAAAAAATGTAGAGTAAAAATAAAAAATTAAATTAAAAGAAAAACAAATGAAAATAATTAACCTTTAATTTTGAACTCAAAAAAACAAAAAAAACAAAAATAATTAACTTTTAAATTTAAAAAAAAATGTAAAGTAAAAAATTGAAAGTGAAATTAAAAAAAAAACACTTAATTTCTTGTGAGGTAAAAGATTGGAAATTTCAAGGTTAGTAAGACAGAATTGTTGATGGAAAAATTAAAAGTTAAAATTTAAAATAACATTGATTTGCTTTTGAAGTAAAAAATTGGAATCAAGAAAAATGTAAAATATAGAACCCATTTCTATCTAAATTGTAGTTT
>APFE030988413.1:0-16401 GCA_000404065.3 Pinus taeda
TCCTTCATCTCAAACTCCGTCGCAAGATCTCTCTTGCAGTGATCTATGAGTCTCTCTGCACCTGTAATGACCAAGTCATCCACATACAACACCAGAATGAGAGGCTTCTCACCTATCACAATAAAGTAAAGGTTCGGATCTGCCTGACTCTTTGTGAAACCCATCCCCTGCAAATAAGTATCTATCCTGGAGTACCAAGCTCTGGGAGCTTGCTTCAGGCCATAAAGGGTCTTCTTCAGTCTGCACACATGGGACTCCTTCCCATGCACCTCAAAGCCCTGTGGCTGCTCAATGTACACCTCCTTCTGTATGAAGCCATTGAGAAATGCAGTCTTCACATCCATCTGGTGGTTCTTCCAACCCATCTCTACTGCTATCCATATAATGGAGCGGAACGAAGTATATCGAGCCACGGGAGCGAAGGTCTCCTCATAATCAACTCCCTCTACCTGGGAAAACCCTCTAGCCACAAACCTCGATTTGAATTTCTCAATGCTACCATCTGCAGCATGCTTTACCTTGTAAAGCCATCTGGAAGTAACCACGAATTTGCCCTCAGGCCTCGGCACCACCTCCCAAACATCATTCTTCATGATAGAAGAATACTCCTCCTGCATGGCCTCTCTCTAGACCTGTTGGCTAACTGCCTCCTCATAGCTAGAAGGCTCAGAGTCAAGGATGCTGGTAGCCATTGCCATATAGCTACAAAACCTCTAAGGTGGTCTACTCTCTCTGACCGGCCTCTTAGGCTCAGCAACAAATGTGGCATCTCTCAAGGTGTCCTGAAGCCACTTGGGCTTCCTCTTCCCTGAGCATGTTTCTCCATTGGAGAATGAAACTCCCCCTCCTCATCACGATTAGTAGCCTGAACTCCTGACTGCCTGTCTGATGTCCTCATGCCTGCACCTGAACCTGTAGAAGTTGAGGTACCATGTGAACTGTCCATCAATGGACTCCCTATTGAACTGCTCCGTGGACTGCTCTACATGCTGCCTGGAGGTCCACCCCTCTGGCTCGTCGAGCCACTGCTCACTGACGGACCTGGCATCGTCATAGATGTACCTCTTGATCCCTGCCCACTAGATCCCTGCGACTAACTCAACTATTGCTGAGAGTCTAGCTAATCTAGATACTCTAATTCCCGTGACCTCCTAAAGGCCCTGTCCTCCTCAAACTTCACATCCCGCCTGACAACAACTTTCCTCTATGTAGGAATGTAAATCCGAAAGGCCTTTGAGGTCTCATTGTAGCCCACAAAGATACCCTTCTCTACGGTGGGCTCTGGTTTGGTCCTCTTCTCCCTGGGTATGTAGGAGTATGTAATGCATCCAAAGATACGAAGATGACCAATATCAGGCTTCTTCCCAGAAAAAGCATCCTTCGGAGTCATATGCCCCAAGGCACGATGCAGACTCCTGTTCTGCAAATAAACAGTTGTGTTGCAGGCCTCTACCCACAAGAACAATGACAACCCCTGATCATGTAACATGGCTTTGGCAACCCCTACGATGGATCTGTTCTTCCTCTCCGCAACCCCGTTCTGTTGGGGGTTGTAAGGAACAGTGAACTCCCTCCTAGCCTGCCTCCACACAATAATCAACAAACTCTCCAAGGGTGTACTCTCCCCCATTGTCCGACCTCAGGGACTTGATCTTCCGACCTATCTGTGTCTCCATAAGAGCTCTAAACTCCTGAAACCGCTTGAAGACCTCACTCTTGGTCTTCAAGAAATAAATCCAGGTCCCCTTGGAGTGATCATCAATGAATAAAACATAGTACTCATGTCCACTCAAGGAAACATGAGACATCCGACCGCTCACATTGGCATGAATCAAATCAAGTATCTCAGTCACTCTGCTGTCACTGCTAGGAAAAGGGGATTTGGCAAACTTGCCCATTGCACATCATTTGCAAGTATCAAGGTGATCAGTACTGAAATCTGGCACACCTGTAGTGATCTCCCGCAAGGTCCTCAAGGCTCCATGATACATGTGTCCCATCTTGTGGTGCCAAATCTCACACAGCTTAGAACTTCTAGCTCTGTTGTCGGTACTACTACTCAATGCCAAAAGGGACTGGAATGAAAACTTGTACACCTTTGCATGGCGTACACCTATCACTCTAGCTGAATCAGCTGGAGTACCCCTAGGATACATCAACACATGTCCTCCCTTGAACAATACCTCATATCCTCTGTCCTCCAAAGCTGAGACTGATATGAGGTTCTTCCTCATCCCTGGCACATAAAGAACATATGACACCTTCAAGGGAGGTTTGAACTCCCTCTAAAATGTCAGTGTCCCCACACCGACTACTTTAACAACTCTGTCATCACCGAGTACTACCTCCATATCAGTGCCACTCTCTGAAAGCTTCTAAAAGTACTCACAAACTCCTGTCATGTGACATGAAGCCCCACTGTCCACATACCAGATACCCGAAGATGCTCTGCTAATCGAGGGAAAAGCATGCTCCCTCTGAACCTATGTGGCAGGTGATCCTGCACTAGAGGACTCACACGCATTGAACCCAAACTCTAGGTCAAAACAATCTGCAAAGTCCTCAACCTCTGCTGAAGCTGCCACATTCTGGTTCTTCCCCTTCTTCTTCTTTTTCTTCGGACACACAACTACATAGTGTCCCATCTTTTGACAATTCCAACACTTCACCTTGGAATAGTCATTCTGTGTGTTACCCTGTTTACCTTTGTCCCCACCATTGCTTGTGGAAGCTTGCTTCTTCCCTTTGCCTTTCTTGCCTCCTGCTAACAGTGCTACATCCTCATCCTGCTCAACTGGCTTGGTTGCCCCAAGCTGACATTTCCTGATCTCTGTCTGAATGCAATCATCCCAAAACCTCTCCCATGTGAGAAGGGTCTCACGTGCACAAACCCCATCAACAAAGTTCATCCATGAACGGGTGAGCCTATTCACTGCAATCCGCACCAACTCAGTGGGTGGAATGACCTCTCTAACTGCTGTCAACTCATCTCTCACATTAGTAATCTTTGTAACATATCTAGCTGCACTATCATTACCCATCTTAATGGTCTTCAACTTCTCCTTCAGGACCATTTTTCGATTCTCATTGGTACTCTGGTAGAGATTAGACAATGATGTCCACATCTCATGGGCATTTCTCTTTCCTCTCACATGAGGAATGCAATGGTCTTTGACTCCGTATAGAATCAGTCTCTTACTCTTGTTGTTCTTTTTATTATAATCAACCAACTGAGTAGCATCAGTGGGTACAACAACAAGGTTCTGTGTGGTATACACCATAATGTCCTAGACTTCTTCCTCCTCAAAGATACTTTGCATTCTCTCCTTCCAAACGTTGTAATTGTTATGCCCATCCAACCTATCCTCCACCCTCAATCCCAATGACATCATGTTGTCCTAAAACTGAAAAATAGCACTGCTGTAGTAAAAATAAAACTGTTGTTTGTGAAAAATCCGCTCGCTGGAATTTTCTGAGTGAAAAATCAGCAGGCTGTAATTTTCCTCCTTGCTGTCCCAAACCGCACTTCAGCACTCAAGCTCTGATACCATGTAAAAATTTCTCATTTCTCACCCCAGTTTTCAGTTTCACCTTATTTCTCCAAAATAGTTAAATGCTATTTCCCATATCCATACATTCAACAACTGAAAAATAAATATTGCTGAAAACACAAATTCTGGAAATTTTACAGAATGCTGGAAAATGCAGAAATAAAAAATCAGCAGGTACAAACAGCCATTTAACACATTTAAACACAGTGATTTTTTGTCAAGGTGACCCTGGAAAAACCCCCTACAACTCTTGGGGAAAACTAGTTCGAGAGCTCTTTCTTATTTCTGAAAATGTTTTTTACAGTGAGAAATATTCAGCAAAAAATCAGCAAGCAAACTTTTACAACTTATCTCGTTTTCTGTGCCTCATAGCCAATTGGAAAATACTTGCAAACAGCAAAACAGGACAACAATAAATGTTGTATGGCCTTCTCGATTTTCATGCCCACTTTCAGCCTTAAATGTTGCTGTATGACCTGCCTAGAAATGCATGCCAAGCTGCCATAAATACGTTGTATGGACCTCGATTTGCATGCAGAAAAAACCCAGCAATATGCTGTACGGATTTGCCTTGATTTGCGTGCCAAAGTACAACCATTTGTTGTACATCCTTCCTTGGAAAATGTGCCAGCAAACTGCTCCTCGATTTCTATGCAAACTGCTGTACGGATTTCTAGAAAATCGTGCCAAAATCCGCCTTTCACTGTGTGCTAACTCAATTGTACGGATTTGCTAAACTGCTGCCTTGGAATGTGTGCCAAGCTGTTGTCTCCTTCTCCTCCCTATCCAAAAATCTTCTTTGCTCTCTTGCTCTCCTTCTCTCAATCTACTCATGAAAGAATGAATGACATTTTCCTCCTTTAATCTAACCCTAAGTGACTTTTGGGGAACCCCTAAATCGAATGGCTGAAATAGATTGAGATCTAAGGCTGAAATTAAATGCTCATTTAAATCTCACTTTTTATTTTTTAATTCACCCCACTTTAATAAAGACCCACTTAGTCATTTATTTCCAAAGTCACTTTTCCTTTCTAATTTTACATTGACTTTATTAAAATCACTTTACAATTAGACTTTAGTAATTTAATCACTTAAAGTCACTTTTAAATTAGATTTAACTTTATAAAAATTATAAAGCCACTTTAGGAGAAAAATTAAATTCTTTTGGACACTTTTCCCTAGGCCAAAGATCAAAGCCTTAAGGAACCACTTGTCATTCGGTACCAAATTTCAACAACGGCGAGATAGTTGCAACACGAATATGAAATTCTAGTGCCTAGATCGAGATTTCTATCACATGGGAAAATGCAGAATGGTTATTCCATTTCCAAAAACATGGCATAATAAAGATTATGGACAATATTCACTTAAATGTGGCCATTTCAATTTTTTGCCAAATAAGCGATTTGTTTTCAAAACCCTCTTCATGGCTTATAATAGTAAGTTTTTTACAAGAAAAAATGATGGACTCACTATTGAAAAATTTATACAAAATCAGAAGTGTGACAGAGCATTCTTTTGGAAGGACACCATAGGGTATTATTTGAAAGACGAGGCTGATATATGGTGGAAATCACTTGACAATGAGTTTCTGAAGTTATGTAGTGCTAATGAAATGGAAAACTTATTTTTGGACAAATGGTCTCACACTGGAAAGAAGGAAACCAAAAAACTAGCAAAGATTTTATTTTTACGGGAAAAGATAATGGTCATACTATTGAAGAATTTATAAAATATCACAAGACTTGACGCAAACAATTTTGGACAAGTTGCCTACTATTTAATATAAAAGATGAGGTTGTTAAATGGTGGTACTCGCTTGACAATTTAGTGTTGCGACTCATGAAAAAATAGAAGAAATCCTTTTAAAAAAATGGTCTCATACTAGAAAACAGGAGAATGAGACATGTAAGGGGTTATTTTCTACTAGTATCTCCTTATTGCAGGTTCATGGATGTATTCAAAAAGAGAAGATCATTGTGACTATAAATCCTAGCTGTAAGCATAATTTTATCAATGTTAATTTGGCAAAAAAATTGCAAGTCCCAGCAAAACACATTGAAAACACACAGGTTGATAATGAGGATGTTCAAATTTATAAAGATTTGAAGCTCTCTATGGATAAGTATGTGTTGCATTGTGATTTTATACTTCAGATATGGATAACATGGATGTTGTATTGGGATATGCTTGGATGGAAAATGTGGGTACTATCAATATTAATATGCAGAAGAAATTCCTTAAGCTCTGGTATAAAAAGAAGAAAATTACATTACAGGATATTTCCATCAATAAACAGGTAGAGTCCAAGGAGGCCGAAGCAGAAGATGTTCTAGGGACTGACACATCAGATGATGAGCCCTTGATGGTCGACAACCAAACACAAACATCAAACCAGGTATTAGAAAAACAGGTAGAGTCCAAGGAGGTTGAAGCAGAAAATGTTACAGGTACAGATACATTAGATGAGGAATTTGTGGTTGAAGTAATATTGGAAGAGAATCAACAACAAAAGGCGCCACAACATATACCAAATACCAATCAAGCTCCATTAGGTGGTGAATTAAAGAAAGATACATCCTTGGTTAAAACTTCAGCATATCACCACCCACATCACCCCGCAAGAAAACAACCAACACGATGGAAACAAATTAGCCACAACGACAAAAACCCCCACATGACAAATAGAGAGGGGCGACGATCCACCTGCTACACATCAACACATAAGAGCTGCCAGGATCAACTTCCATCTCAAGCGAGCGAGGCACCAACTAGATCGAGGGTTCACCTTTATCTTGGATGGCTAGATACATGTGCATTGTACCAATGGACTACTCTTTTGAGTAGATCTTATTATTTGTGTTCTTCTTATGTTTCGGGAACGAAACATGTTTAAGGGGGGTGGAATGTAGTATACTTAGGGGGATAGTATGGGGTACAGAGGGAGGTACCCAAAGGAATAATGTAATAATGAGATGGGCCATAGTAATAAATAAAGTGGTTAACCCGTATCATGTAAGGGAACACAAGTAGTTAGCAATAATGTAATAAGTCAATTGCATTAGATAGATGGTATTGAGGGAACCATGGGAATGACCCATGATATTGTATGTATGAGGCCTATATAGAGGCTAGAGACTCCCCATTGAAAGAGGTCAAGGTGTATTGTATGGACAAGCATATGGCTTGTGGAGTGTTCTCCTTCTTTAAGGAGTGAATGTATGGTGTTGCCCTACCTTAAGGGTTTGATTAATAAAGTGAAGCATTTCTATATTCAGATCTTGTTATTTCTGGTGATTATTTACAATTATTGGGTATATTGATATCATTTCATATATTTGCAGGTTAGATCTATAACAATTATCTACCAACCCTTCCTAGCCCATATTTTGTTTGCACGAGGGCATGCAAAATCTTAGTCATGGGGGAATATTGGACCCCAGATATGTTATAGCATTTGCTATCCAAACCTTCTATTTACAAGCCATATTCATACCCTTACAACATATTATATAACTATTATATTACCAATTTTCACTAAATGCATTCATTTTACTTTGTGGTTAATTATTAATGATTTATTGTATTTTTAATGATTAAAGGAGTTTTTAATATAGTTTTTATCAATGATGGCTTACTAATGTGGATATGTGGCCAAGGAGCATGTTCCACTATGAAAATTTCTATCTCTGTATCGGTTCAACATTTCGGTACTTAATTCCGCACTTGCACGAATGGAGGAAAAAAAGTCAAAATTATAAAATATGTTTTTCTTTCTCAAAGCATGGTAAATTAGGTGCCACATGGGCTTAATATGATAGTACAAGCTTTGGAATATACCCAACTTACACGTGTGGGATCCTAGCACATGATTTAAGCTACAACCAAAAATAGGTAACAATTTTGAAACTGCTATGCTTTGTCTCGATTTCTGTGCATATGGTGGCAAATCTCAAGAAAATGGAAAATGGGTTTTTGCAAAAAATAGAAACTTACTTGGATCTCATACTGTTTCCAAAAATTCGATACAGTTGCAAAGTTACAACAAGTTCTTCGAAATAGTTTTGTACAAAATTTTTGCAAAACCTAGATTGGCAAAAGTATCTAAACAATCAAATTCATGCATGATTTCCAAGGTCATAGAATTGAATCAAGAAATTGCAAGAGAGGTTTTTGTTGATAATATGGCAAATTAGTCTCCATAGAAACAACTCCCCAAAATACATCATGGTCGAGAAGTTATGGCTGGTTCTTTAAAGTCAATTTGTATAAAATTACAAAAAAAAACGAGATTTCTGAGATTTTCCTCTAATGTTGTAAATTCATTTTCTGAGTTCAAGGGATTGGATCTTATCCTTATTCACTAGTTTTTATGTATAAATAGAGTCTCATAGGACTGATAAAGCGGGTCATGAGTTTGTAATTGAACATTTTTTTGGTAAGAAGAAGAGTAATTGTTGTAATGAAAATTATCCATTGAAGTTTGAGCATCTTGTTGATTTGAATTAGTTTTTGGGCACATTGCTAGATCAGGAAGGGCCCCTCGACTTAGGTAATGCAATGGTTTTTATTCATAGAGTAGGGTAATATTTAGTTTTTTTTGTTTGCATACTTTATTTGATATTTCTTTTCATTTTGCATTAGATTTGCATTTCACATAGTATTAGATTTTTTGCTCTATTTTCAAATCTGTTAAGTAGAATGCATTATGGTCAAATACGAATTGATTTTCTAGGCGTAAGAGTTAAAAAATCTTGAAGCTGGTTTTTTAATAAACTTCATTATTTTGAATTTTAATTTCCAGATTTCAGTACTTAATTCAATACCAGAACGAGAACTTTAATTTCGGTACTTAATTCAGTACTAGAAACTAGACTCTACATCTGAATATTGAATAATTGGTGGTTTGTAGTTTAGGATTATTTATTTGATTAAGAGCTTTGAAGTCACTTGGTAAAAAAGTCCTACAACAAATAAGAACCTACAATATATCACTATGACTCTAAGCATGTTTAACATTTTTTTTTGTTATTTTATTAAGATATTTCTTGTAGTTTATTGCCTTGTTTTCTTTACTTGCGTTATACACTTTTTCTTATAGTTGTCGGAATTTATTTTTCTGCAATTTACTTTTTTACATCATGTTTAATGAGTTTTTATATGCATCACTATAGATTAGAATCGCTAAAGTCTCATGACCTAATAAGCTACATAAATACAACCACATGAACATTGTTTGTCGGTAATGAAAGATTATGGTTCAAAACCTGATAAGAATTAGAGTCCCATAGTCTAGTGATAAGTTATAATCCTTAGTGATTGGTTTTTTCTAGTGCTAGTTGTTAGCATAGCTTAGAATAGGCTCTAATCCTGCATTTATTGTGCTTGTATATCTAAGTCTTATGATCCCAGATTCGATAATTAAATGTCAGAATTAGAGTACATATAATTCCATCAACAACGTACACTTCTCATCGATCAGACAATGTTACATATAAATACAAGAAGTGTTCTCTAAAGATAGACAAACTAACTTGGACACATAATCACTTAGTTGAGAGAGTATCTCAACCACACACCAATATAAGATTACTAGTTGGAAAGAATCTCTCAACCAACCAACTAAGCCTAAACAAGCTCCTAGATATTAGGAATAAACTCATTAACACACATTAAGACAAGTGAAAATTACATATTCCAACACTCCCCTTAATGACCACTTATCTCAATATTAATTAGAACAAAATTTACTTGAACGTTAAAAAACTAAAATCAATACCCTAAAATTTTTAACATCTAATTTCAAATAAATAATTTTTATTTATACATATTAATATCATTGCGTATCAAAAACCTTAAAATTTTATTAATAAAAACTTTCACTAATTTCAAAATACTATTTAAAAAAAACAAAAACCAAAAAACATCACATCAATCAACCTAATGCCCTAAGCATTTGACCTGTGTAACTATCAAAATTGACGTTATAGGTCACTTTCCCACATACCCTATATTAGAGGTCACACAACACAAGTGGAAACCATCACATCTCAAAGGCTCTCTCAAGAGAGGGGATGATCTTATAATATTTTGTTTTTGTAAATTAAATATGTATTTCCTTCACCACAATGGCTATAAATTTATCTAGTCCACCCACTACTAGATCAAATCTATGTGGCTCGGAAATACAACACATATTTCGGGAGAAAACAGGTCTTGTTCGAAAAATTCGAAATTGGTAAAGTTGTTGAGGTTTTTTATTTTCGCATTGTTTACCATATATATATATATATAATTGATTATTAATATCGGAAAATGACGAAATAATAAATGTATAAATAGATTCAAGTTTTTAACAAATTCACGTATTTATTTTTATAAATTAAAATATTTGGAAAAGACTATTTTATTTATTAATTTAATTACAATATTATTATATATAAT
The DNA here is from genome assembly GCA_000404065.3 of Pinus taeda. NCBI lineage: Eukaryota > Viridiplantae > Streptophyta > Pinopsida > Pinales > Pinaceae > Pinus > Pinus taeda. The sequence continues at coordinate 9,996 of APFE030988413.1, forward strand.
TTTATTTATTTATTTATTAAATCTATATTATTTTATAATTTATTTAGATAAATAATTTAATTTAGTTTTTTATATTTTAGAATCTAAAAATTAAAAATGTTGACATTGTTATAAAAATATTTTGAAATCTAAATTTAATGTAAGTATATGTAAGTTATTATAAAGAAAAGTATTTTTTATCATTTTTTTTTAAGGAACATATATGTATATGTTTGTATTAAAGTAAAAGTGAGAGAATGCTCAACACCCTTATATTTGTTTTCAGTTAAAACATATGTATATATATCAAAGTAAATTGAGAGTTTACTATGTTGAGAGAGGTTGCTCCAGATTATATTAAAAAAAATTACGACTCTAGATTTTGCAATAAGACCTTATCAACGAGATACATTTACAAAATTTCCTACTATATATTAGAAGACGCGAATAGAACTAGCCACAAAAAGCCAAAGAAACTTGAAGTCTGAAAAAGAGTCACCTGACACTTTATCCAATCTCGTCAGGTCCCCATGGACGATGAGCTCTTTTTCCACTAGAGAAAGATGAACCTGGAACACAAATTTCATTTGAATTGCCATCTGCCTCAGACAATGATACCTCTAGAGCAACAACCCGATCTGAGGGAAGGAGAATTTCCTCCTTTATATCATCCAAGGTGTCCTTTTTTGTAATGCTTGGCACGACCATCCATTTTCTATTATATGTATAAGGTAAATTTACACCACACAGTTTTACCAGGTGGCCTCAACTCGCCCTGAGGGGAAACTAAGTCTGTTGGCCACCAGTCAACATTATACGCCATCCAAAAACAAAATTGCTTCAGCCTTTCTAGCAAGGCTAGGTAAGTTTCAGTCTCATGTCCAAACACTATATAACTATGACAACTGACATAAACAACTGGAAATTTAAATGATATCTGCATAAACAAAAACTAAGCATAGGGAGACTAATATTTCTTGAAATTCTTCTCCTCATAGTCTAAGCCTACAGGGGCAGGATCTTCAGTAGTTGCTTATGGCATTCCATATAGCTCCACGATGCAAGGGATATGACGGTCAATACGGTACATCCCAATGTCCTATTTGTTCAGCTGAAATAGGATTTTCTCCATGTCTTTTTTGTAATTGGGTAGGCCCTACATTGTAATTGCCATCCCCACAGAAATTTACTCCATTGCTTTACCGAGCAGACTTTTCATCAGGAAATACAGATACAGGGTGTGTTTGAATTGCGTAATTCTACCTCGTGTATTCCCCGGGTCAGGAACCATCGTCCTTCAGACTTTTATCTCATAATCCAGTTCCATTTCATGTTTGATTTGATCTTCCCAGTCATTAATCAGCTTATATATACCCTCATCTGTTTCATCCTTGTATGTTACGACTGCCTCTGCTATGAAGTGCTCAACAAGCTTACGGCCCCTGTGGCGTTTCGTCTTACTTGGTCTTTTAGCTGCCCAGGGGTCTAGGCCCTTGCTGCCACGACCACCTCCACGTTTTGTTGGAGCCATGCCTTGTTCCTTTGTGCCTTGTATACATTCCAACATCGTTAGCTTCATCGTTCCATTCACCTCATCCCGACGTGACTGCTCATGCCTTGCTTCTCTGCCTTGCCTGGCCTGGAACTGGTTAAGGTATCCCTGTGCCCACAAGTGGCCAGGGGAATTGGATTTCGAGCACGGTTCACCCAACGTTTCACCATGCCTCTCCCCCTTACCAAGGTGCAGTGGTTGGTCATCCCCTTGCGGCCATAGTCGGGCCTTCAGACCCATCTGGAGCCAAGTGTTGCAAGTGTTGTCATACCCGCATGCCCCACCCTCTACCAGCGATATCCTGCCGAGGTTCTGCTCACTCCTCTGCCACTCATGCCACCCGGGGTCCCTAACTGCAATCTCACTACCTTGCATATCCAAATGCTAGGGTTCACTCAGCAAATTTCCCACACTGCTAGTGTCCCATCCCCCTGCCTACAACTTTTCCTTGCTTCGCTCAGTTACACTCAGCCGCCCCTGGCGTGACTTGCCCTTTAGCCCCAATACCCCTGGTCTATGCATACAGGTAGGGTCTTGTATCTCGGCTCAGCTAAATATTGTTCATGCCAATGCCAAAACTTTTGCTTGAAAGCAATATAAATATGACATAGAGCTGAGCCATCCCCCTTGCCTCCCCTGGTTTCTCCCTGGCTGAGCTAGGCCCCATTGGGGTGGCCTCTTGCCTCTCCCTCCCCCCTAGTGAAACTCCCACCAGCGCATGGAATTACCACATGAACCCGACCAAAACATATGAATTAAATGAGGGCAAGACCAGACTACATACTAGAGAGCCGTCGCTAGCCTGCAGACATAGTTTCTCCACCTCCCTTCCACTCTGCATTGCCTTCCGTCTCCACTGCACAATTCACCTGCCCAACACATCGAATACCCTTCCCATCTCCGCCACCCTTCCTTATTCCTCCCTCAGCCACCTTTCCAGCCCACCTCTCATGCATTCAAGGCGAAGGACACCGCACTCCCTGCCTTGAGCATGTGGGGTGCGACTGTAATAATCGCCGCTGTACTAACCATGTCACCTCAAGCCTGTCGCCTCTGACACCCTCCCTCGTCTTGATCGGGATCTTATCATCCAAGGTGTCCTTTGTTTCCACATGATGAGTGAGAATTTTCACCTCCATGAACATATAAAAACAACTTCTTTGTTATTCCACCATATCCTCAAGCCTGTTAATTGAGGCTAACAACAACTTGACAACGTTAATCATCCTTTCTATCACTTCTGTGAGTTCCACATAATCCCGAGGGTTCACCATCCTCAAATGAAAACAAAAGCTAGCAAAACAACGGACTCAAGACTCACTGTCCAAGCCAATGGGAACTACAACCAATTTCCAACAAAAGAGACGGAAGGCTGAAAGCATTGTTATAGTAAGGTGGCTCAGAGTGTGACACGAGCCGAACTTCATCGTCTATCTTTTTAATAACTTAAAGCTTATAGGTTTTAAAACATATATTTTCATTATTTTTTGTTGGCTTGACTCATGGAAGATTTGAACCTTGAATCCCAAGATTTACATAATACTTCATAGCATAACAATCACTAATTAAGATGTCCCACATAAACTATATATTTTTTCAAGATTAATCATATTATTGAAATTTTTATGAAATAAATTATGTAATAATTTTGAAATATTTAATAATTTAAATAAACGCCCCATCTTATCATTACATTAAAACTAATTCTAAAATATTAAAAAATAATATCAATACTCTCATTTCAATCATTCTAAATAATGACCAAACCATTCACTCAAAAAGCTAAATATTTCAAAACTACCCCTAATTTATTTTCAAACATTTATTTAACTATAATAATAAATTATTTCAATTCCCAGATATGTTAACTAGAGTGATAAATTCTTTCCATTTAACAATATATTAGTCACGACATTATTTTGTTATAAAAAATATATTTTATATATGTGTGAGAGACATTTAATCTTTATACACATTCATTTCATAAGAAGAGTTTATAGGGTCAAATGTTCATTCTCAATTAATATGAAACCTGCCAATAAACTTTGTGTTCATAAATCAAATTTTAAGATATGATGTAATTTTATTTATATTTTAAAGTTTGTATTTTTAATGGATAAATATAGTATAATTATTAATAAAAAATAATGGAATATTATAGTGGGTTTTTAAGTACTTTATAGATTTTTCTTATATATTAATGTGTTTGTGGGATTAATTTTTTTGTTTAAAAGTTATGATTTAGGTTTTTGATATTTTCAAAATCACTTTGGGATTACATTCGGTCTAGACAACAACAATCTTTAATATTGTTAGATTTTTTTTGGTGTTTATACTTTAGTTATCTTACAAAATGAAACCCTTGAAATTCAATCATACTAGCAAGATTGATTGATAACTTATATTAATTAGTATAAAAATTTCACTTTTTTGGTAGGATCGTGATCAAACGTTTAAAGATTCTATATGTGTTGGTTTTCAATATTAGTGGATTTGATCATAATATCTGTGTATCTATCTAGCTTATGTGAGTTGATATAGTAAGAAATACACACGCATGCGCACACACACACACACACACATATGCATTTATTTCTACATTCGAAATGTGGAATATCAAGAGTCTTGTTTCTCTTTCTTCCTATAGTTGAATTCTCGTATTCCCACATCTAGTGAACGGTGCATAATCACAATTTTGAGTTGTTTTTCTCTTATTTGCATTTTCTACATTTTTGCATTCTAAATATGAAATGTGGAATGCAAACAACCTTGATGCTTTTTTCCCATGGTCGAGACTCACTTTTTGACATCGTCACATCTGGTGTAGAGTGTGGCGCTAAGTTTCTAAGTGATTCTTCCCTTATATGCATTTCCACATTTTTGTGACCCACACACAGATTATGGAATGTGGTCTAGTCACTCTTTCTCTTTCTTTGCATCACTAAATTCCTACATCATTGCATCAATGCCTTAAATCGTTCTCTACTCCTCTAACACCCAATACAACGACATTCAAGTTATTCTTTTCAAAATAAGGTAGTAATGAGAACCATGTAATATAAACAACTAAAGATAAATTTAATATATGAAAGGAAATTGATGTTAAAAAAAACAAAAACAATGCATTTGGATTAAAAAATTGTTATAATTACATTTTTCAACATGAAAACTACATATGAAAGTACCACCCAACAATACATATAAAGACGCGTTTATAATTTGAAACATACAATTTATGATAACAAAACAATTATTCAAAAAGGATTTTCATAAGTTATTACACGCATATAGTCTAATAAACTTTTCTTACAACAAAAAAACTTAAATAAATGTTGACCATTATTGGATGAATCTATATTAATTACAAATTTCTTCCCATTGTTTTCCATTAGTCACATAATTTTATCCACATTTAACATTTCCATGTCGTCTCACTGTTATTGCATCATCTCTTCTTCCTCAACCTTAATAGACCCAATAGATAGCAAAATAATTGAATGGGTTGTGGAATTGCTTCTTACTTGACTTATGACCATTATTGAAGAGATGCGAGCTTAGCTTGTAACTCCTTAATTTGTTGTGAATGGTTTTTATCATAAATGCAACTTTAATATCTCTAGATTTTTCTTAGGTTTGCACTTTGTTAATGAATGAAATTATTGAGTTTCTATTTATAGTGACATAGACCTTTTGTCATCTTAGGATTCTCTATATTTCAGATGTTTCACATAAAGCTCATCTTTCAACATGTCCATGCTCTATCTTGATCTCCCACCATAACATTGAGCAAAACCTTTTTCACCACTCCCCACACTCATTCCAAAAGTTCTACTTTATTGTTCAACATTTTGACAAAGGTGAAGTCAAAGGATCGGACACTGGCCCTATCATAGAATGAAACCATTGGTGTTGAGTAATGATGGGTGCAATGCTGCAATATTGAATTGCTAAGCCATGGAAATCAACTAGAGAACCATCAATGCCATGGTAACACCCCCACATCCATGATTTGTTGAGCTATCAAGAAGCACAAAATAAATCAAAGCTCAATTTAGATCCACCTATTCCTCTTAAGCCATAGATAAATTTATAGAAAGCCAACCAAAATCTAGAGCAAAGACAGCCCAACTAAAGTCCAAAAGGGTAAAAGTCCAAAGTAAAACACCAACTTGAATTTGAATGTAGCATAATTGAGAGCCACATTTCCTCACGCTTCATTGTCATCATCCCATTCATGGGGAAATTCACGATCGAAAATGGTTGATGAGGTTGAACTTGCATTAACATTTGCATGTGTGAGGGGAATGCACAACAAATGCACCTTGCCTGTCGACTGTGGAATATGAACACCCCCACTGAACTATTGTGCCAACTACTTGACATTCAAGCACTCATCATAAAGTTCAAAACTTAAGGGGTAGGGTAATATACCTCCACATATTTTAACCTTATTTTGTCACATTTCAATAGAGTTATGTTGTCGGCTAGGTCATCAACTTAATGATTGAGTGTCTTGAGTACTTGATAGAACTCAACACTTTGAAACTTGGCAACTCCTCAATTGATTCAAATGATTATTCTTGTTAAAGAGCCATTGCTCAAAGAGATGACTCCGAGTATTAGTTTGATGATTAGAGCTAATCCCTAATGACAATTAACTTCTTGACATGCTTATTGTTAATAATATTCAACCCTTAGAAAAAAGTAAACACCTCTACTTAATTAGTTATAACTTTACATAATCTCAATTCAAATTATTCTACATATTTTCTTAAGTTAAAAAAAATATCCTTTATACATACCACCCTTGGAAAAAATTGATATCTAATTAAATAGTAAAAAACAAATTATTTAAAAAATTAATAAAAACTTAAT